>CACVBM020001385.1:0-2500 GCA_902728155.2 Microthlaspi erraticum | reverse complement strand
CAGCACGATGCTTATGCTTTGTTCTGACCGTTCTCCACGATTCTTGAGCTGATCCCAATGTTAAAACCCGGCACACGTATGAAACTTTCTTATAGCGAATGCACACAACTTTGTATTTACCTTCGATGGGATCGTATCCTAGAAAGAGTGTTTTACTATTCCAGCTCTTATGGTTAGTGGGATTGGGTAAAGGTAAAAAACTTCTCATGCTAGGGTTCCAAACTAAGGGATTTGGTGAGGATTCAACGCATATAAAGCCGTGCACAGATTCAGTAAGATCATGAAAACCATATCCTGGGAGTTTCATATGATAACGCTCAATAGGCAGAGGAGAAGAGTTGTTCGAATCCTGAGTATGTTGCGGAATGGAAGAAACAAATAGTTTGTCACCTTTAGTGAAGCAGAGTAGAAGGGTCTGCCTTGTTGAGGAGTTATCTCCGAACGAGCTGATGAAATATGGATTGGTGGTGAGTGATGACCAAAGCTTCGACACGCAACGAAACCTCACAACAGATTTCAAAGGCAGCCTTGAGAGTATCTCTCTGGTTAGATCGAGAGGAAAGGACAATATTGATTTCGATCGTGTGCTTTCTCTTCTTCTTGTGTTGCCTTTTCGTTTCTTCGCTTCTTTTTGCTCCATGATCTTTCGTCAAAACCCTAATTTGTTCAGGCTGTGTTACCCTAAAAATGTTTTTGCTATATATCGACCGCTTCTTCTCAATAACTTATTAATATTCCATTTACATGTTCGGTTCTTTTACTTAGGGCTTATTATTAATTTTAGAGCTTAAATACGTTGGTTCCTCAATAAGTTATAGTGCATGACTCCATTTTTGGCACTTTAGTATATCTCATAAGATTCTCAGTTGTGATTTTTTTGGTTTTGTATGGCTTGTACCGTGGAAGCTTGAAGCTGGAGTTGCAAAGTTAAAGGAAGTGAATGACGTCAGGTGATCACAAACCATATGTTAGCATTACATCTGCTCAAATGCTACGCTCATTTCTTTTTTTGGTTTCTCAAAAATCAACTAACTAAATCTTACAAGAGACTTTAGACTCTCAGTGTAATTCGGGAAAACAAGGAGCTCATGCCTATCGAGCCAAGATTCTTCCTCTGCGATTTCTTTAAACTTGAGTCTTCTACAGCAGTTCCTCACCGGATCATAAAACAAAATACAAAACGACCTAGGAAACATGTCTTCTGGTAAATAAACAAACTCACCAGCATGAGTGAAACCGATTGCTTTGAACTTGGTTTCCAAACTCGGTTCATAGTATTGTGAAGGTACAAGAAAGTCTTTAGTCGACCACTTCCTCTCTGCATGCTCCAAAATCCACAATCTTCCTAAGCAATAATCAGTACAAGCTAACCTCCCCCCATAATTTAGCAGACAATCAAGGCTAAGAGCACCAGGTGGTCTTTCTATCATATGGAACTTTTCAGATCTGACACCAAAGCTCATTAAAGCTAGATTGGGCGAATAACACATACCAGCGTTATAATATATACCGGCTTTATAATATATCACCCCATTGATGCATCGTCCTTCAGAAGTTAAACAGCAAGCACGGTGCTTGACATCTGTTTCCACCGTTCTCCATGATTCTTGAGGTGATCCTAATGTTAAAACTCGGCATTCGTATGGAACTTTGTCACAGCGAATGCACACAACTTTGTGTTTACCTTTTATGGGATCGTATCCTAGAAAGAGTGTTACTCTTTTCCAGCTAGGGTTGTTGGGATTTGGTAAAGGTAAAAAACTTGTCATTGTAGGGTTCCAAATCCAAACTATTGGCTTTTGATCTGCTTGAACACAGATCAAGCCATGGACAGATTCCGTAAAGGTAAAGTTAGAATACTCTCCTGGTAGATCAAAGTGATAACGTCGACGGATAAAAGGCAGAGAAGAAGAAGAGTAAGCCTTCAGAGAATGTTGGGGAATCGAGTAAGCACACAAATTATTGTCATCTTTTCTGACGTAGATTAGGAGACTTGGCCCTGGGCACCGAGTTTCGAACAAGTCTATGAAATATGGATCGGTGGTGATTGATGACCAGAGCTTCGACACGCAACGAAACCTGGCAACAGATTTCTCAGGCAGCCTTGAGAGTATCTCTCTGGTTAGATCGACAGGAAAGGACAAAGATGATCTCAATAGTTTCTCCATCTTCGGGTCAAACCCTAATTTCTGTAGGCTGCTACTGGTATCGTATCGACCTTATTTTATATTAACCGTTAGATGCCCTAGGTTTTCTTTTTTGACCTAATTTTAATTTCCAATTTTTTTAAGAGTAAATTAAAATATTCTAAAACAATGACGAAATTATTAGGAGTAAATAAACGTATCAAAAACCCCGACTAGACATGTTAAAAATAATATGCTCCTATTTTGATCAAATACCCTCCAGTAGTTCGATATATACAATAGTTATATACTTCGATTCATTATGATTATGTTTTATCTTAACGTTAGACTTGATCATACCACGCTACCAAGTT
>CACVBM020001384.1:586624-607449 GCA_902728155.2 Microthlaspi erraticum | reverse complement strand
TATTTTCTTATTCATAGTTCGTTAGTTGTTTTACAATTATTTTGTTAGTTTTCTATTTATGTGATTATATTTTTATAATTTTCTTTTGTTAACACATGTTATCACATGATCATATAATAGAAAAATGGTGCAACAAAAATTTCAATTTCAACCCAACTGATCTAAAGTTAAATATTCTTTATTGATATCTTGAACATTAAAATATATGATTTTCTATTTTGTAATAAAAGATAAAGTTTAAACAAAAGATAGAATTACACATATAAATCATGAAGGCTATAACTTATTATATATATTTTTTTCTTTTTCCTTTTCTTAATGGGAATATGTTTTTTCACATTTTTTTAATGGGTGTAACAATTGTTTTTTTTTTTTGCTTCATGTTTTTTTCTGATTTTTGATTTATTCCTTTTCGTATTGGGAATATGTTTTCTTTTTCATTTTCCTAATGGATGTAACATTTTTTCTAAATTGCTATTTTTTTTCTATTTGTCCTTGAATTGTGTTTTCCTGATTCAAACAAATGTAAAAATTTAATGTTAATCTATGATTATATACATATTTATATAATAAATATCAATATAATATGTTAATAACATTTCCATCAAGTAATAAAAACTTAACTCTCACAAATAATTTTTTTTCTTTAGGATTTCTAGCTTTCCACTTTCGAATAACATGTATAGTACGGCGATAGTATCTATTTCGATCCAATTGACTTACAGTCAAATATTCTCCACCTTTTTTGAACTTTCAAAGACATGATTTTTTAATTAGAGAAAGATAATTAAAAAGATTTGATGAGTTTGTGGATGAGAAAAAATAGACTACCTTAAATTTCTTTTTATAGGGGTTCACTTAACATATTCCATGCAGTTATAGGAAATTTAGTTTACATAATTTATTTCATGTACTAATAGAAATTTATTATTACATTATTTTGAATTTAATATGTGTTAAGATAATATAATTTTGATGAATGGGAATCCTTTTTCTGTTAGGATTTCACAAATATAATAGATTAAAATTTCCTCTTCTTTTCTTAATTTTCGTTTTTCTAATATTTAACTAAAATAAAATATTTTTTTTTCAAAACATGTGTCATGATCTTAACGGACTTAACATTAAAAGTGACACATGTCGCGATCCTGAATTTTATAAAAATCCTATGTGTCGCAATCATGTCGTGCGCATCCAGCTTTATATAATAAGATAATAATACAGGAAAAAAAAAGGAAATAAAAAATGTGATGGTGAGTTTTTGGGCTGGAATTAGATATTGTATTTCGGGCTGAAATCAAAGATAAGGCCCAAAAGGTGTTGGTTTTCTAAAAACGGTCCGATGTGTGTGAGCGGGGCATTTTTCTTCTTTGAATTTTGATTTTTTGAATTGGGAATTTTTTCATTCAAATTGATTTTCGATTCAAACGGTCGGAAACAGAAAACGGAACCCAAATTTGATATTTTTTTAGCTGTTGAGAGAACTTGTTTATATCCTTATTGATGATTTGATTCCATCCATTTTACTAATTTTTTCTTTCTCTGCTTTGTGCTGTGTATTTTTATGCGCCATCACGCTTTTTAATCCTTGCTTGATTTTTGATGTTTCTGTGAAATTGTTAAAGGATACGCTCAGATCCTTTTGGGTTTCGATCGAATTTGAAACCTCTCTGTGCATTTCGCTTTCTTCTTCGTCGCTGTTGTATCCGCCTTTTTTTATTGTATCCGCCTTTTTTGATCGTGATCGTTTCTTCTCGATTTGGGTGTTTTTCTTAGGGAATTTGATTTTAGGTTTTACTCTGATCAGATTCAGCGATCAAAACGGATTCTCCAGAATTCTCCGCCTCAAAACCCTGCCCAGTCTCTTCTCTACTTCCGTAAATCGCAGTACGCTTTTAATTTCTTGTTCGATTTTTGATGTTTCTGTGAAATTGTTAAAGGATACGCTCATTTCCTTTTGGGTTTCGATCGAATTTGAAATTTCTCTGTGTATTTCGCTTTCTTCTTCGTCGCTGTTGTTTCCGATCGTGATTGTTTTTTCTTGGGAATTTGATTTTAGGTTTTACTCTAATCAGATTCAGCGACCGAAATTGATTCTCCGCCTCAATTTCGTGCCCAATCACTGCTAAAAAGGGTACAATTTCCTTCTTTCTCGTTTGTGATCATTAGGGGTTCGGAAATTAGTTTGACCTACATATATTATTAGTGCTTCCTCATCTCAGAGATGGGAAGGAAGCAGTTTGCGACTCTCTATCTTACTTTTGGATTGTCTTAGGTTAAGAATCCAATTTTTGGAATCTTCAATCTCATTCTTCCTTCTCTATCGAGCCTCGAATCAGTTTAAAAAGGAATACCTTTTTCATGATTGTTTAGTAGCTTACTTCTCTGTTTCTCTCTAGTTCCTTGTCTGATTCTTTGCTTACTTATTTTCTCCTTCATCCCTTGCTTGTTTGATTGCTTCCCTTCTTTTATTTCATTCGTTCCTTGCTTAATTCTCGGCTTGCTTTACACAATTACACTTCTTTGTGTGCTTGTTTGCTTCTGTATCTTCTCGTTGATTTTCTTATTAGTTTGATGCTTCATTGCTTAATTACCAGCTTTCTTGGTTTGCTTGTTTGCTTCCTTACGTACTTGGTGCTGTATGTTCTTGTTGATTTCCTTATTAGTATCATGCTTAGCTTAATTATCAGCTTCCTTGGTTTGCTTTACTCTTCCTTGTGTGCTTGTTTGCTTCCTTAATTTAATAAGCTTACTTACTTGCTACTGTATCTTCTTGTTGATTTCCTTGTTAGTTTCATGCTTCAGTGCTTAATTTAATTACCTGCTTCCTTGTGTGCTTGTTTGCTTCCTTAATTCAATAAGCTTACTTACTTGCTTGTACTTACTTGCTTGTGTATCTTCTTGTTGATTTCCTTATTAGTTTCATGCTTCCTTAATTTAATAAGCTTACTTACTTGCTGCTGTATCTTCTTGTTGATTTCCTTATTAGTTTCATGCTCCCTTAATGTAATAAGCATATTACGTACTTGCTGCTGTATCTTCTTGTTGATTTCCTAATTAGTTTCATATTTCATTACTTATTTTCTTACATTCTGTCTTGTTTCCTTCACTACTCAACTTTTTTTGTTAACTTCCTTGCTTTCTATCCTTAACATTCTTACGTATTTGCTAAGTAACCGTCTCACTTTGTCTATCATTAACGTCGCTACCACATGAACCAACCCTTTTGAGTATGTGGAACAATGGTTTAGCGAAACCAGCCTCACAAAACTTTACAAGGATCAATGTTTGTGAATTGTGACCATTCTTCTCTC
This sequence comes from Microthlaspi erraticum, assembly GCA_902728155.2. NCBI lineage: Eukaryota > Viridiplantae > Streptophyta > Magnoliopsida > Brassicales > Brassicaceae > Microthlaspi > Microthlaspi erraticum. Next base: position 604,135 of record CACVBM020001384.1, on the reverse strand, counting down.
TTTACTTTTCTTTTAATTCAGTAGCTAACTCTATAGTACCATGAGTTATACAGAAATTGATCCCGTTTGTATCTAAATGTTTCTACTTGTTCAGGGTTTGAGACCTTGTTATGGAAGTCAGTTTTATACGCTGAATATTGTTCTGATTGAATGAGTGTGTAAGGTCGACAGAGAAGTTTAAAACCTCAATCTATTCTCTGCAGTTTGCATCCATGACAGGTTATGTTAGCTTAAATATTTCTTTGTGGGATCATGTTAGGTTCAGTTGGGACAGGGTTTGAAGATTATAAAGATTTCCATGGAGAATAGCAGCAAGACATGCATACTGGATGATTTTTCTCTTCTAAGAGGTTCGACAGAAGACTATTTTAGACAAGAAAGCTACTCAGCAACGGTCCCAGAAGCAGGCAAGAGAAGAAAACAAAGCTTTTTTTTAATCCAAGTACGCTTACCTTCTCTAATATCGAAAAGTACCCATATCTTAACAGGTATACGATCTCAAGGTTGCTGCTGAGACAGAGGTTTATAGCAATGGAGCTCTAAAAGCTGTGGCGTCTTTCTTCTTGTTTACTCCTTCTCCTTCTCCCAAGTATCTTCAATCCTTGTTTCCTGGTTAGTCTTTCAATATTGCTTTTATAGTTTCAACTTTGAAGTTACTTTCACTATTCTTCTTATGCAGTAGAAAGATTATATAGTCTATGTGGTCATGCGATAAAGCAGACCTTACCTAGTGGTTTAAAATGGCATTTAAGGTAGCTAAGTGAAACCTAGTGTTTCCTTGAGCTTGGAGTTCGAAGAAGCAGACATTACCTATTGAAAATACCTCTCAAATTTCGGTAAAAAATTTCGTTGCCCTCTTGAAAAAAATTCATACATTCATGCGTACATGTACACATGCATTTCTGCTTTCTTCTTTCCTTAATTGGTTAATCTGTTTACTTAATTCTTCTCTTGCTTGCTTGTTTCTCTAATTGCTTGATTTCTTCTTTTGCTTATTCAATTGCTTAATGTATTCGTTTGCTTATTTAATTGCTTACTTTGCTTGCTTGTTTCTTTTATTGCTAGTTTAATTGCTTTTTTTTTTTTACTTTCTCTTGGTTATTTAACTACTTACTTTGCTTGCTTGTTTCTCTTATTGCTTATTTAATTGCTTACTTTGCTTGTTTGTTTCTCTCGTTGCTAATTTAATTGCTTACATTGCTTGCATGTTTTTTCATTGCTTATTTTAATTACTTGCTTATTTATCTCGTTGCTAAATTAATTGCTTAATTGGTTCCCTTGCTTGCTTGTTTCGCTCATTGCTTATTTTATTGCTTACTTTAATTGTTTGTTTCTCTCATTGGTAATTTAATTACTAAATTTCTTATTTTGCTTATTTAATTGCTTACATTGCTTGCTTGTTTCTTTTATTGCTTATTTAATTGCTTACTTTGTTTGTTTGTGTCTTTCATTGCTAATTTAGTTGCTTAAATTGTTCTCTTGCTTATTTAATTGCTTTGCTTGCTTTTGTTTCTCTGCTTGCTAATTTAATTGCATAGTTTCTTTTTTGCTTATTTAATTGCTTGCTTATTTCTTTTGTTGCTTATTTTGCTTGCTTATTTCTTTCGTTGCTTATTTTGCTTGCTTGATTCTCTCACTGTTAATTTAATAGCTTAATCTTTTTCTTTTACTTATTTAACTATTTACCTTGCTTGCTTGTTTCTCTCATTGCTTACTTTGCTTGTTTGTTTCTCTCATTGCTAATTTAATTGCTTAATTTCTTCCTTTGCTTATTCAATTGCTTGTTTGCTTGCGAACATGCTTAACTTGTTTACTTGCTTCCTTCTTTGATTATTTGCTTTTTCCATTGTTTTATAATAAAACTTTTATTGTGTTTTGCTTGATTGACCTTTTTGATTTTCTTGTTGCTTGCAACCCTTGTTTGCTTGTATGCTCTAACTTATTTACTCGCTCTCTTCTTTCTTTACTTTTTCTTCTCCCTTTTTTTGTTTTGCTTATCCACATGGTTAATTTGTTAAATTAAGAATTAGAGATGATTAATATTAGGCCTAGACATAGTCGAAACTAGACTTGTGACTTTTATCGAACCCCAACCCAAAAAACATTGAACTGAACCAAATCAAAATTTTAAAATACCTAATTGTTTCATATATCTTTAAATCCATCTTTTTTGACAAAAATCTTAAAAACTTAGAGAAAAACTCGAATTTCATATATCTTTCTTTACTTTTTCTTCTCCTTTTTTTTTTTGCTTATCCACATGGTTAATTTGTTAAATTAAGAACTAGAGATGATTAATATTAGGCCTACACATAGTATCGAAACTAGACTTGTGACTTTTATCCGAACCCCAACCCAAAAAACCTTGAACTGAACCAAATCAAAATTTTAAAATACCTGATTGTTTCATATATCTCTAAATCCGATTTTCTTTGAAAAAAAACCCTTAAAAACTTAGAGAAAAACTCGAATTTTAACCCAACCAAAAACAGTTTGGGTTTCATGTACAACCTGAAAACTGACCTGTATCTGCAAAAACCTGAACCAAAACAAACTGAAATTTAAAATACCTGATTGTTTCATATATCTTTAAACCCGATTTTTTTATAAAAAAAACCCTAAAAAACTTAGAGAAAAACTCGAATTTTAACGGAACCAAAAACAGTTTGGGTTTCATGTACAACCTGAAAACTGAAATGTATCTGCAAAAACCTGAACCAAAACAAACCGAAAATTAAAAATACTCAATCGATTTTTTATCTTTGAAAATCGAAAACCCCGCTTGAAACCCGAATCCCCAAGCCTAATTGGAACCAATCTTAAAAAGAGGTTTGCATTAGTTGAATATCTTTAAAATACTCAAACAATTTAGGTGTTGACCACCTTTTTTTATTAGTAAACTAAGCAGATAATATAAAATAATGGGTTCTTCCATTATAATCGCTAATTCCTAAACCAAAGAGGATAATATGTGTAATTTTGTGTGTGAAGGCATAAATGTTAACTCATTTAATGAATTTTTTATGGGTGTTCATTTTAAAAAGGAAAACAAAATATTTACTGCGGTAACTGAATAAACCTCAAAATTCAGTAATAACTATCAACACCTCATTTATTGCCTTATTCAAGTTTTTATGTAGGAGATTGATTAAGAGATGTAGAGAAGAGTAGGTTGGCAGAGTGTTGGATGGTTGTGGAGCGTTTGTACATTAGAAAGAATGTTAATTTTATTCGGTAGGTTATCAAGTTTATTGATTTGTAATATATGTAATCCAAAAACGCATCTGTTATGTGTTAGAAAAACGAGAGGATGAAAGAATAACAGACAAATGTTATGTGCTCCTCTCCACTCATCCTCCATTATTTTGTCATTTCTGATTATACATTTATACTTGATTAGCATAAAGTCTCCATCAAGCCTTTCCTCATGAAAATTTCCAATAAAAATATTCAAATTTCTTTCAATTTTGTCTTCCTGTGTTTGTTTGTTGAAAAAAATTATTTGAATTTTGTCTTCCTGTGTTTGTTTGTTGAAAAAAATTATTTGAATTTTGTCTTTATGTCAGAATGACAGAATCTTCTTCGTCTTCATCCTCTTCCTCTGTTTTCACTCAAAACGTACCAAAACCAGTTTCAGACAAACTTCTTCAGAAGAACATTGATGTGTCTGAGTTTCAGTTCGATAACCAGAAAAGTGGAATCTGGTGTCCACCGTTTCAACGTACGGCCTTTCTTACACCACAAGGCACAATTCTCACAGACAAAGAAATGGCAGAGAAATTCGAGAATCTCCTAAAACCTCAACGGATCAAAAATCTTTATTGTTGTCGTTGATAAGCTTTGTATAACCTTAATCTACATTGTACGAATCCGTATTATATGGAATATACAATCTTTATTTTTTTTTATTTTTACATTTCAAAAGCCTTTTTCAGACAGAAGAAACAAAAACTGAAAGTGTCAACATTTTGGTTAGATATTCTTTCGTTTGATTATCTGCTACTGAAGATTATCTTCTTCACCTAAAAATTTAATTTTTCTAATTCTTCTAATAATTTTAGATGGATCGTCGCATTCAGCCTCTTATGAAGCCTTCTTCATAACCAATGGTGATTCAGATTGTTTTCTTTCTTCTTGTTTCTTTCATTTAGGTCAAACTGGTTGAGAATTTGTTTGCAGGTTTTGATTTCTTGTACAGATTTAGTTTAATTTGGATAATTCTTAGCATTTGGAAACATTCAGCTTTTGGATTTCTGAGATTTTTTTATCAATAAGGCTTGATTTTTCTATTAGCATGGATTTTAGATTTGGTTAGACCTTTACACAAATCAAGAAGTAAATCTACATTTGAGAGGATTTAGATGATAAGAGCTGAGGTTTTCGAAGCCAGTACTGTCTGAATCTCTGTCTTGAGTACTCAGCGTAATCAAACTCAATCTTGTTCACATATCCCTGCAAAATTACATCCACATTTCAGAACACTTCCAAGTTTCTCAGATGGCTCTGTTTCATTATAATTTAGAATGGAAAAAAAGGAAAAGAGATCTTACAGAGATGATTCCCCATAAGCCCCAGAAGAGATGGCTTGCCAATGTGTACTTCTCAGCATCATCCAAAAGCTGTATAATGTCTTCTTCTCTTGCTTCGTCGCCTAAGAAAATAAGAAGGCGTATTGGTCCATGAGACGTTTGTTATGACTAAGAAGAAGAAGAAGGAACTATGATTCCTTAGAGAAATCTGACCTGAAGAGCTGAGATAGCTATGGATGAATCTCCTCCGTTCCTCTTCTCCTACAATTCCCAAAACCAGTCAGTCAGAACCACTCAGAAGCTACTTCTCGACTTGTCGATGATCCCCAAAACCGGGTTTAACCAGTGAGTACCTGGGTATAGAGTGTAGTCTAAGATATGGGGAGTGTCAGAATGGTAATTTGCCGCCATTTCACAGAAGTGATTGGCTATGTCGTATGCAACAGGGTTATAACTAGCGTACTCGTAGTCCTGTTAAAGATTCTCATGTTAGTCCATGTGGTTGATACATTCGACATTTTGAGAAAAAAGGGGTAATGAGAAGCTTACAATGATAGTAATGGCATTGGTGTCTTCATCAATCATGATGTTACCATACTGCAAATCGTTGTGACAGAACCCAATCTCATGCTGCTTACACTCATGTTGCAGCAAGTTTATCTCAGCTTCAATGTTGTCTAGACCAAACTCTTCTGAATCTTCAGGTGTACACAGACTCTTAGCTTGTCCAAGCCAATTCCTGTCATATAATTTCAAGATTCTGTTATTGGTTTGACCACTTAAATGGTTCATATTATGAAGAAAGATCACTTACCTCATCCTATCCCAAAGGAGCACATTTCTATCACCAGGAACGTTAATACCATGAAAGTCTCTTAGCTTAGCCGCAACAAGAGCTGATACTTCCGGTTCACGTAGATCCGCCGCCGCTAAAGTCTGTTCAAAAGCCGTAAAATGCAATTCAGATAGACAAAAACCCAAAACCTAGTGAAGAATCATAAACTATCTATCAAGAGCATCTCAATCGGTGTCGGCACACGGCTAAACCGGGCATGCATCTCTTGGTACTTTCCGGTTCAACATTGAACTCAAAATCCAAAATCACATAGACAAAACTCAATCAAATGGTCATAACACTATCTTTTCAAAGTCAAATTCAGACCTACACACTGACATTGCTTGGAGTAACAATCGGTTTGGTGGATTATTGTGCAAGTAAACCGGAATCAAGAGGAACATACCCGGGCATTGATAAACTCCTCGATTCTACCGCCAGCGAACCGGCCAAGGAGTCTAGGACCGTGACCGTATCGAGAGAGTACTTCGAAAGTACGAATCTCGTCTTTCCTGTTGAAGAACAGATCAACTCCTTCGCCATAAACTCGAACGAGAAGCTTCCTGTGGTGAAAATTGTTTTCCTTTGTGGGCCAATTCACCATGAAGACTTCGTTAGTCATTGCGCCTTTCATGGGTTTCACTTGAAGACTCTCGAGATCTTCCACCACGTCTCCCCATTTTCCCGACAGCGTTTGAAGTACTTTCTTAAGACTGTCTGGTGATGAAACTGGGATCAAACCCAACACTCCTATCCCCATTTCTTTTCTCTGTCTTCCTCGAAACTGCTGTGGTTTCTGTAAGATGGTACGACAAAAGCTCTCTGCTTTACGAAACATTTTGGATGGTAAATGAAGAAGAAGAAGTAAGAAAAGAAGAGGTTGAATTTAAATTGAACCCGAATCTTAATATAAAGCCGTCAAATGGATAATTCTATGTGTTATTTTATTTACAGCTGAAATTTAGGATCGTGTCTTAAAGCCTAAAACCCTAAATATAAAGGGATAAAAAAGGAATTACGATTAGTTACAAACGCTAATTGCATTGCAAAATGGATCCCAGTATCTGATAAAGTTCTTCACTTTCTGGTGAATTAGAACAAATGATACATACCAAGATTCGGAGAAATGGAAATTACTCTGTTTTTCTTTTCAGTTAAACTAACAGAAATCGAGTTCTCTGGTCTGTAGAATCTTTTCTCAAAAGGTTCATAGCAATTTGAGACTAGATTTCAAACAATTCGTAGAGAAAACGACAAGTCTCGGTTCCACTGCATATGCATGATGAATTTCGAAGCGGAACTTAAGAAGAAAAGAAATGCCAAGAAGAAACTTACCAAGAGAATTGTAGATAACCTCTCTGAAGAAGACTAACTAAAATCCAGAACACGGACCAAGAAAATTGTTGGTACGATTATCACGATGTGAAGATTAAATTCGAGATATGTCTTTGTCAGAACTCAGAAGTACACACACACTCTCTCTCTCTGTTACGTTCGTATGAAGACAATCTAAAAAGGTGTTGATTTACCGGTCGAACCAGTCGCTCCGGTTCCGGTTTTTGTATGAGGGTTTATGATGAAATCCTCTCTGGATTTTTGTTGCTCTCACTCTCAACATTTTGGTTAGATCTTCCTCATCTTCTTACGTTTGATTATCTGCTACAGAAGATGATCTTTTTCACCTAAAAATTTAATTTTTCTAATTCTTCTAATAGTTTTAGATGGATCGTTCCATTGTTTCCAGTAGCGGAGATGAATCTGAGACAACTCTCCCTGGTAAAATCTCCCCCTTGTAATTAACCACTGTCACGCGAATCTCCCCATACTCTTGATTCGATTCAGTCACCGTAGTTTTAGGTTTTCGAGTTAAAAAGGTGTAAACTTTTAGCTCACCAGTTTAAAGATTTGTGCTTTCATTTGGTTTACATTGCTGTTCTGAAACTTGTATTGATTGGGTCAATGTTTTATGTTACTTCGTAGATGTATTGGCATTCAAGAATACCAATCATCCTATCAAGAAGCAGATCAGTGGCTGTGGCACAATCTGTGTTAAACAAGATGATCCTTGCCATTTCTTCCGTGTCCTCTATGGTATGGTTTTGCAAGACACATGTTTATAGAAATACCAATATTGTTTTTCCGCAATGCGCTGAAGAGTAAAAAGATTTTATGTTGTTGTTTTGCAGAGAGTCTGATAGCAGGAGGAATAGCTGGTCTTGTTGTGGAAGCTGCTCTGTACCCAATTGATACCATCAAAACCCGAGTACAAGTTATGTTTCTCCTAAAATCAATTTTTTGTTATGGATCCAACATAAGCTCCTTGGTACCACTATGGTCTAGATTTGTTCATAATGCTTCTTTACTTACATGGAGAAGCTAAATGTTTGACTTACGGCAATTGTCTTGTGTTGGTTGGTTATGTTTAGGTAGCTCGAGATGGAGGAAAGATAATATGGAAAGGTCTATACTCTGGTCTTGGTGGAAACCTTGCTGGTGTCTTACCGTAAGCATTCAGATGAAAGCACTTATGACTCTTATTTCAGATGAATAATTATTTTTTTGCTTCATGTGCAGTGCTTCAGCTTTATTTTTCGGTGTATATGAACCAACCAAACAGAAACTTCTCAAGGTTTTACCCGAACAGTTTAGTGCCGTTGCACATTTGGTATGTATGAACTTAAACTTGGCTTAATAACATTATTCTTGCTACCATTTAGTTTTAGAGCTTACTGATTTGAGACAGAGGCACTTAGAATCTGATATGGCTCTGTTAAAAAAAGGATATACGATGTGTTAGCTAGTTATATAAGCTTAATCAGGCTGCAGGTGCTTTAGGAGGTGCTGTTTCATCTATCGTTCGAGTTCCAACCGAAGTAAGCTACTCTCTTTGCTTATTTACTCTGTTTTTGGTTACATTCTTGTATAAAGGCTAATGGAAACTTCAACAGGTTGTTAAACAGCGGATGCAAACTGGACAATTTGCTTCGGCCCCTGAAGCTGTTCGTCTTATCATAGCCAAGGAAGGCTTTGGAGGCATGTATGCGGTATATATATGTCACTACTTGACTTATGATTCTAGTGTTTTAGTTGTATGCTTTCATCTTATTTATCCAAACATGCAGGGTTTTGGATCTTTCTTGTTGCGAGACTTGCCTTTTGACGCGCTCCAGTTTTGTGTATATGAGCAGTTACGGATCGGATACAAGTTAGCTGTAAGCTTTTTGCTGTTGTAACGTTGATAATTGAAAGAAAACATCCGTTTTGGCTGGTTAATAACAGTGAGATATCCATTATGTTTTTGAACAGGCAAGAAGAGATCTAAATGATCCAGAGAATGCAATGCTTGGTGCCTTTGCAGGTGCTTTCACTGGAGTTTTGACCACTCCTCTAGACGTAATCAAAACCAGATTAATGGTTCAGGTATATGTCAAAACGAAATGAGCACAAGAATTTGTTCTTCTTGGATGCATTTCATTTCACAAGTACTGATGTTTTTTCGTTTTTTTTTTTAATTTCTGCAGGGCGCAGGAAATCAGTATAAAGGAGTTTCGGATTGCATTCAGACGATACTAAGAGAAGAAGGATCATCAGCTTTATGGAAGGTGAATCAATTTCTGCTCTTTCCACATTATTTGGCACACATTGCTCGTGTTTGTGCAATTTTTGTTGACAAGTCTGAGACTCTCTGTTGTGTACAGGGAATGGGTCCAAGAGTATTGTGGATTGGTATTGGAGGTTCAATTTTCTTTGGAGTTTTGGAAAAGACAAAGCAGATACTTTCAGAGAGGAGCCAAAAGAGCCACAAGACTTGAACAGTTAGATTCTTTCACTTGTGTGTACATCAATCTTGTCTCTTGATATTTTTAGTGAAGATCAAGTATTTAGATTCTTTACGTATCTTGCTTGATTCTATCTTTCTTTCTTTCCTACAAATAAGAGGCCTTTCTCTTTTGTTCTATAAATATCAACATTTTAATTGTTTTATCTAAGTCGAATCCTGTACATTCTTAGTATCAGCTAAGATAGTTACTTAAAGTTAAACTTCAAATTTATGTTGACGATATAAGGTTGCGTAATAAACTAGGTTACTTCAACTTTATGTTGACGATATAAGGTTGCGTAGTAAACTAAGTCATCATTAATACTAGTGTTAAGTGTATATTATCGATGCAACGTCCAATAATATATGATCCTATCGTCCTTATCAAATGTCAAATATTTCGATTATAATTGGCTAATTACGCATTCCCATATTAAGTTTATCATCATTGGCGTGTGAGCTGAAGGATTCTGACATTACCATCACAAGGTTTAGTTTTGTGTTTGTCTAAATGAAACTGAGCTGTCAGAATCTTTAGCATTGGTTTGTATGTATTCGATTGTATTATTTTTCTAATATATTGATTCCCTACCTTATATACGTTACCAGTAATCTGGAGTCTCTAGTTGTGATATTTTCATATGAGTACACAAAAGTTTGCAACTTCAAATTTTGCAGGTTATTAAGTAAAGATGATGGAGAAGAAGCTGTTTCTTACATTTTCGATCATCTTGAATCTCGTATTCACTGTCTATATCCTTTGTAATAATTCAACCACATGGAGCCCGAGGTGGACCAATAGAGCCGCTGCAGAAGCAGAGGATGCAGCCTCTGTTTCATGCTCAGGCCATGGAAGAGCTTACGTGGACGGTCTTGGTGTTCTTGACGGCAATAAACCTCCTTGTGAATGCAACAACTGCTACACAGGCAAAGATTGCTCTGTTCATGTCTCAGATTGTCCTGTCGATGCTAACTCGTATGCAACAGTGTTTTGATCTCTCCCTTTTCAAATCATTGCGACCTCTCCCTTTTGGATTGAGTATATTTTTTTGGTTTTTTGTTTGGTTTTGAAGAGGAGACCCTTTGTTCTTGGAGCCTTTCTGGATGCGACATGCAGAGAAAAGCGCGGTTCTGGTCTCAGGATGGCACAGGATGAGTTATCGTTACAAAGGTGGCTCATTTGTATCTGAAGAGCTCGAGAAGGTCATTAGGAAACTGCATAAAGTAGTGGGAAATGCAGTTACTGATAACAGATTCATACTCTTTGGAACTGGATCCACACAGTTGCTTGCTGCAGCTGCTCATGCTTTATCTTTGTCAAACTCATCATCATCATCACCTGCAAGACTATTGGCTTCTGTTCCATTTTACGCTGTAAGGAAACCACTGTTCTTGGCTTTATGCAAAACAAACTTCTTGGTGGTTTTTTATCACTCTGTGTGTGTGTGTGTGTAGCTGTACAAGGAGCAAGCAGAGTTTTTTGATTCAACACGTCTCAAGTTTGAAGGAGATACGTCTGCGTGGAAGAAGAGTAAGCGCAATGATAACAACACACAAGTTATAGAGATAGTGACATCTCCGAACAATCCAGATGGGAAGATGAAAAGAGCTGTTCTTGAAGGTCCTAATGTCAAAACAATTCATGATTACGCGTATAACTGGCCTTATTTCTCACCAATTACACATCAAACTGATGAAGATTTGAGCTTGTTTAGTCTATCCAAGATTACAGGTCATGCTGGCTCCAGATTCGGGTAAACAACAAACATAAATGAATCAAAAGATTTCGATTGGTCATAAGTACTCACAAGTGTAGTCTTTTTGGTGTAGATGGGCATTGGTAAAAGACAAAAATGTTTATGAAAAAATGAAAAGATATGTAACTTTAAGTAGTATGGGAGTTTCTAGGACCACACAACTTTATGGTCTACAGTTGCTCAAAGTAGTGGTTGGTGATGGAGGCGAAGAGATCTTCCATTTTGGTTATGAAACTTTGAAGAAGAGATGGGAGACGCTGAACAAGATCTTTTCCACCTCCACTCGTTTCTCTCTTCAGACGATCAAACCTGAGTATTGCAACTATTTCAAGAAAGTCAAAGACTTTACTCCTTGTAAGCTTTTCTTCTAACGCAAGTAAGCTCAGATTAGTTTTGGTACTATGTAAAAGATTGTTAACTTGTGTTTGCTTTCTGATTTGAAATTGAAAAGCTTATGCATGGGTGAAGTGTGAGAGATTAGAAGACACAAACTGCTACGAGACTTTCAGAGCGGCGAAGATAACAGGACGTGATGGCAAAGTGTTTGGATCAGAGCCAGAGGAAAGGTTTGTGCGGTTAAGTCTTATCAGAGCACAAGATGACTTTGATCAACTTGTTGGTTTGTTGAAGAAGTTAGTCCCTGAAGAAGCTGTGGGAGTTGATTTAATCTGAAAAACTTGATGTTGTAAGTTTGTAATCATATTGATGTCTTCAATTCAGTCATAAAGTAAGTATGTCTGTAATGAAGTTGCTTAGAACTCTCCATATTGCAAGGAATAATTAACTAATGCATACACAGACTTCTAAACAATCATTATATGATATGATTCCGACTATGTCCATTTAAACAAGTCTATAAGATGAATCAATTTCTGCTCTTTCCACATTATTTGGGACACACAGGGAATGGGTCCAAGAGTATTATGGATTGGTATTGGAGGTTCAATTTTCTTTGGAGTTTTGGAAAAGACAAAGCAGATACTTTCAGAAAGGAGCCAAAAGAGTCACAAGTCTTGAACAGTTAGATTTTTTTACCTGTGTGTCTACATACGGATCATCAAGTATTTAGATTCTGTACGTATCTTGCTTGATTCTCTTTCTTTCTTTCCTAGAACAAGAGGTCTTCCTCTTTTGTTCTATAGATATCAACATTTTAATTGTTTTATTTAAGTGGAATCCTGAATATTCTTATTAGTATCAGATAAGATAGTTACTTAAACTTCAACTTTATGTTGACATTATAAGGTTGCGCAATAAACTATTTTATCGCTAATATTAGTGTTTAGAGTATATTATCGATGCCAAGCCAATATTATCTGATCCTATCGTCCTTAACTCCTTATCAAAGGTCAAATCTTTCGACTATAAGTGACTAATTACGCATTCCCACATTAAGTTTATCCACACGAGAATTCAAACTTTAAGTGACATTGGCGTGTGAGCTGAAGGTTTCTGACTTTACCATCACAAGGTTTAGTTGTGTGTTTGTCTAAATGAGACTGAGCTGTCTCACTCAATTTTTTTTCAGAATATTTAGCATTGTTTTCTATGTATACGTTTGTAATTTTTTTTATAAATAAATTGGTTCCACTGTAATCGATTACCTTATACTATACTTTACCAGTAATTTGGAATCTCTAGTTGTGATATTTCCATATGAGCACACAAAAGTTTGCAACTTCAAATTTTGCAGGTTATTAAGTAAAGATGATGGAGAAGAAGCTGTTTCTTACATTTTCGATCATCTTGAATCTCGTATTCACTGTTTATATCCTTTGCAATAATTCAACCACATGGAGCCCGAGGTGGACCAATAGAGCCGCTGCAGAAGCAGAGGATGCAGCCTCTGTTTCATGCTCAGGCCATGGAAGAGCTTACGTGGACGGTCTTGGTGTTCTTGACGGCAATAAACCTCCTTGTGAATGCAACAACTGCTACACAGGCACAGATTGCTCTCTTCTTGTCTCAGATTGTCCTGCCGATGCTAACTCGTATGCAACAACTTTTGATCTCTCCCTTTTTTGATCACTATGATCAAAACCAAGATATAAACTTTGGATTGAGTTTATATTTTTTGGTGTTTTGTTTGGTTTTGAAGAGGAGACCCTTTGTTCTTGGAACCTTTCTGGATGAGACAAGCAGAGAAAAGCGCGGTTTTGGTCTCAGGATGGCACAGGATGAGCTATATTGACCAAGATGGCTCATATATATCTGAAGAGCTCGAGAGGATCATTAGGAAGCTGCATAAAGTAGTGGGAAATGCAGTTACTGATAACAGATTCATAATCTTTGGAACTGGCTCCACACAATTGCTTGCAGCAGCTGCTCATGCTTTATCTTTGTCAAACTCATCATCATCATCACCTGCAAGACTATTGGCTTCTGTTCCATTTTACGCTGTAAGAAAACCTCTGTTCTTGGCTTTATGTTAACAAACTTCTTGGTTGTTTTTGACCAGTCTCTCTCTCTGTGCGTGTGTGTGTGTAGCTGTACAAGGAGCAAGCAGAGTTCTTTGATTCAACACGTCTCAAGTTTGAAGGAGATACGTCTGCGTGGAAGAAGAGCAAGCGTAATGATAACATTACACAAGTAATAGAGATTGTAACATCTCCTAATAATCCGGATGGGAAGATGAAAAGAGCTGTTCTTGATGGTCCTAATGTCAAAACAATTCATGATTACGCGTATAACTGGCCTTATTTCTCACCTATCACACATCAAACTGATGAAGATTTGAGCTTGTTTAGTCTATCCAAGATTACAGGTCATGCTGGTTCAAGATTCGGGTAAGCAAAACAATATATACAGACATATATAAGATTTGGATTGGTCATAAGAACTCAGAAGTGTTAATTTTTTGGTGTAGATGGGCTTTGGTAAAAGACAAAGATGTTTATGAAAAAATGGAGAGTTATATAACTTTAAGTAGTATGGGAGTTTCTAGGACTACACAACTTTATGTTCTACAGTTGCTCAAAGTAGTGGTTGGTGATGGAGGCGAGGAGGTGTTTCAGTTTGGTTACGAGACAATGAAGAAGAGATGGGAGACACTGAACAAGATCTTTTCCAAGTCCACACGTTTCTCTCTTCAGACTATCAAGCCTGAGTACTGCAACTATTTCAAGAGAGTCAAAGACTTTACTCCTTGTAAGCTCTACTTCTAATGCAAGTAACCAGAGATTTGTTTTGGTACTATGTAAAAGATTGTCAACTTGGGTTTGCTTTTTTTTATTTGAAAAGCTTATGCATGGGTGAAGTGTGAGAGATTAGAAGACACAAACTGCTATGAGACTTTCAGAGCGGCGAATATAACAGGACGCAATGGCAAAGTGTTTGGATCAGAGCCAGAGGAAAGGTTTGTGCGATTAAGTCTTATCAGAGCACAAGATGACTTTGATCAACTTGTTGTTATGTTGAAGAAGTTAGTCTCTGAAGAAGCTGTAGGAGTTGATTCAATCTGAAAAACTTGATGTTGTAATCATATTAATGTCTTCAATTCAATCATAAAGTAAGTATGTTGTGAAAAATTCTTCTGTAATGGAATTGCTTAGAATTCTCCATATTGCAAGGAGATATTCTTTTTACACAAATTCTCAAATATGTTTTTTCTTTTTAACTGTGCTAACTACTGTTCACATCAACTGATGCATAGACTTCTAACTACTGTTCACATCAACTACTGTTCAATCAACTGATGCATAGACTTCTAAAGAATCATTATATGATATGATTCCGGTTATGTCCATTTTAACAAGTCTATAAAAGTCTATAAGATAAGGGAGATGGTTCATAATTCATTCTCTTTACAATACTTTCACTACAAGGAGTCCTTCGTGGACCAATAAACTCCAATCGTGAGTTTTCTTTTCGCTATTCCTATTAATCGAAATTCCAAGGATTTAGGATCTCTCACTTGAGGTTTCTTCTTCTTATAATCATTAGTTGCAATCCAAAAGCTAAAGGAATCAAAGAAGAAGAGAAAGTGTATTATTATAGTACTTTGGGATCTGAAAATTGCCTCAGACCTACTCCAGGAGATACTATCTTCAATCTTGCCTTGGATTAAAAGCAACATCCATGCTTCTCTTGTCTGTTTAAGTTTAAGCCTCGTCTGCCTGTTGTTTGATTAATTGATAATATGTACTTCTAACTTCATTTCCATCTAAATATTTTTAGATTTTCTATGTTCATGTATTAAACGTAATGTTATTAATTCACCTTGTTTGTTTTTTTATTGTCTAAATGTGGTATAATATATAAGAAATAAATTTATCAAAATAAAATAAAAACCAAAAAAGATTATGTGATATTTTTTTTTATATATAAAAAATTTATTAATACTAAATTTCATTTGGCAATATAATTAACAAAAAGAAATACAAGTTTTCCCCGAGCTAAGACTTGCTCAATATCGTGATGGAATTATAAAGATTCTTTATGCTAATCACTACAAATGTTTTAGCTCGCTGACGATTCTCATATTCTAATCAGTGAAAAGGTTGTTCAAAGAAGATTTCTATTGTCAGATTTTGAATCATTGTTGATACACCCGAAGTATCATAAACAAATTCTAACTGATTTAGGACTGTATTGACAATATTGATTTATATATATGAGGTTATCAATCAAATAAATTTGATGTAATCAATAAGAATATCAAGCCCTTTCCTAGATCGAGCCCAATTCAAATTAGTATATGGGTCCAAAAGTTACGTTGCCCATTCTTAAATTACAAAATCACTGTATGGTGAAGAAATTTGTGCTAAATCAAAATATCCTAGCTAATATTGAATCCAAAACGTATCTGACATTATTGTTGAAAGCCTGGAATAATTATTTTGGGATAAGACTAATTTTCTTTAAAAGCATATTTTGCATCATCACCTAGTAAGCATATCTATCAATAATTAATATTTTCACAACAACTATTTTGTAAGCATGCATCAAAGGGACGAAATTTATGACTAAGAGCACATGCAGCGGACATCTTTTGGGAGTTTCTGAGGAAAAAAAAAAAGAAATTAATTGGGCAAATACCCACATGGCGGAAAATCGGTCCAGATCCGTCTCTGTGTGGAGAGACTTTGGATACGCTTCTACACGCCACGCGTCGGCGCGAGAAAGCTCGGAGGAAAAATATGTCGCGAGAGGAAAATGTTTTTTTTCCAATTCTCAAAAACATTTCGACTTTGGTTTCTCCGTCGTCTTCGACGATCCGAAACCCTTGAATCTCTTCTTCGATCTGAGACCTGTGCGAGATTGTTCTTCATCCTCTTCGTCTTCCTCTTCTTCTTCTTCTTCTTCTTCTGTTTCGTTCTCTCGTTATCAGCCTCTTCTCTCCGGTGTATTGTCGGTGGGGCGTCGCCGAGAAGAAGAATCACTCTTTCCTCTCCGATACGTGAAAGTTCCTCAGCGATTTTTCAGGTTGGTGCTTCTTATACAAGAGTAGAAGCTGGATTAAGCTCAATTTCTACTTGTTCAACTTAATTTAGTAGAGTATTGAATATGAAAAATCGAATTTTTGGCATCGAAAATCTGGGTTTTCCTCTTTCGAAAATGAATTGGATAGAACGAGTCTGATTTATCATCATAGATCGTTTCGGTGTTAGTATTAGTGTGTAAAATCTTCTCTGGATAGAACTAATCTTCTCGGTTTAATTTCGTGAATACATATGTAGATTGTATGAATGAATAAGATCAATAGGTAATTGATAGTTCGAGTACTCATGAATTGTGAGTTGGGTTTCGTATTTGTTTCACCTTCTTCAACTCTCGTTTCTCGTTTGATTTGGATAAATGTTGGTTTCATTTGGGGATTTGGTCGTTTCCGTGACTTCACAACAATTTGATAACTATGTTGCTTGCAATTTGTGTATATATGACTTGAAAACATGTAGTAAT
This sequence comes from Microthlaspi erraticum, assembly GCA_902728155.2. Taxonomy (NCBI): domain Eukaryota; kingdom Viridiplantae; phylum Streptophyta; class Magnoliopsida; order Brassicales; family Brassicaceae; genus Microthlaspi; species Microthlaspi erraticum. The sequence continues at coordinate 587,293 of CACVBM020001384.1, read as the reverse complement.
ACTTGAAACTTGTTTATGAGTCTCTTCATTTTGTTCATGCTCTTATCAAATTCGAAGCATTTGCTGTTAATTGGTTTAAACATGGAACTTCTTTATACTTGGAACTTTGTCTATGGGTCTCTTCACTTTGTTCACGTCATATGCTTCTTTAATTACTCTCCTCTTTTTACTAACATATTTTCTTTCTTGTCCACATGTCTTTGAGATGCCGGTGAAGAAGGAGTTGTTCAAGAAGACAGCTGGTGGAGTTGATGACAGCTCCAATCAATTCTCCAAGCTACAGGTTAGTGCACTGTATTTATTTTCTCATAGGTTAGGTTGCGGCTGTAGATAACGTGTGCGTCTGATATTTGTTCCTTATTGGTTCTTGTTTTTTTTTTGGTTATTGTTTTGTGCTTGTTCTTTGCTTGCTTGTTGTGGCTCGGTTTAGACTTTAGTTTGTTTAAGTGAATTAGTTTGTCTCTGTTTCTTTTGATTGTTTTGTCGTAGAGATTGTAGGTGAGTTTAGGAGTTGCTTTATGTTGAGTTTAATGCTCTCAACCACTAAAGCGTATGTGAGTTAATTCACAATCAAATCTTTAGCTCCTATTAAAACAGAAACTTGTCTTGTCAAAATTTAATTACCCTAATTTTGCCCTTAAATACATAAACGTGTTTGCTCTTCTTACA